>CM031706.1:8097500-8117500 GCA_018466805.1 Hippocampus abdominalis | reverse complement strand
AGCGTCACTTCCTCGTCTACCCGAGGAAGCGTCACTTCCTCGTGCAAGGAAGGCGAGAAGAGTCAAATGGTGCATTCAAGTGCGCTCAGTTTGTTCGAGAAAGCGATCTACAGGACGTAAGTGAATAAAGTTAAAAACTTTCGCAATTACAGTCAAACGCACGGCAATAAAAACGTACTTACACGTTGTCGTTTCGGATCCGATGATAGAAAACGGCGAAGCGAACAAGTTTCTTCCGTCGTGTCTCCGTTGCATCGGGTGGGCGCTGCGTGTATTCAAGCTACCGCGGCCTTCCGTCTCCATCCGGGTTACGGATAGCAGAACTTCCTCTTAACTCATTCACTCCCAAAGACGTTTTTAAACGTCATTTCAGACTTGGTCCAGAATTAGCTGGTACTGAATGAGTTAAGTAAGTTCCGGTAAAATGTAATATCGTAGTCAAAATGTTAATGCATAGGTTTTTATTCCGGGTGAAGGAAATTCCCTTTCATAGAATTCCGAAGATGGGAATATTTACTATATTGCCTGTCAGTTAGTTCTATTGAGGTCTAACCAGGAAGGTCCTGTTCCCCCTTCAGTTACTACCAAGTGCTGCTTCAAATTTGCACCGAGCGTCATTTTATCTCATGTTGCGCTCTTTGCACCAGTCCGACTGCATGGCAGCTGCAGATGGAGAATTTTGGGGTGTCATTCGGGTGCGCAGCCCCAGTCTGACATTTACTGGGCCAGGACAAGGACATACCCTCTCCCGTCTCCCTCCCAGTTAATCAGACTGGTGTGAAAGGCAGGCTGATAAGGCCATTGTCTGCCTGACAATGTCTTGGTGATAGGCCCGTAGTGGCCAACTGGATGGCGCATCAAACCGTCCCGTACTCCCACCCCGCCTTCTCCACCCCCTCATCCCCAAACACTTTTCTCAAAGCTGCCGCCGAGCGCCCCCGCTGTTGCCTTTGCCTCCCACAGCCCCCTCGCCATCCTCCCTTGACCTCGCTCCTTGCCTCCGCTCTTCTTCAGGCCTCCATTGACCGTCCGCAGGGCCACCAGAGGGAACTCATTAGTGCGCTGCTCCCAGGTTAATTGGCTTGCCGCAAGAAAAGGAGCCGGGGCCGAGACATGAATGAGAAGAACACCCACTCTGTGTGCGGAGAAAAGGAAATCGACCCGTGCGCTTCTCACACTGGCAGCTCCTCTAAACAGTGATGCAGCTGCTGTCAGGCCAGATGTGAACCCAGACGACTGATTAACGTCGCGAGCCGTGCTAACGGCGTGTGTGGAGGTTGGGGGGAGAGGCCTTGGCTCCTATTGTTGGCTCTATCTATCGCGGTGCTGTGTCACAAATCTGCGGGGCGCTTCGTGTGACAGGTCCATATTTTCTCAAAGAAAAGAAACACGATAACCATCAGGCTGAACTGAAAAGTGTTATTCGTAAGCTATCGCTGTGCAGATACGGCCGGGATTTATGCGCCGCCAGGCCCTCAATATCCTCCGCGAGAAATAGGGAAGTAGTGACTCTTGTGGGAGCAGCATGTTGAAGCACCGGTGCAAGTGACAACGCGAGGAGGCCCGCGAGTGCACTCTAGCGCTGTCCAGGCTTTAATTAACCACGCTGCTTCCTGTCACCTTGGAGCCCCCCAGCACATGGCGGTCAGCAGTTGACCAATTCAACCTTTCCACCGCACTAGAATGTCAAGCGCCTGACCTTTGCTAAGCTCTGTCTGTATGTTAGCAGGTCACTTCCTGGTTCATGCGGCGTGACCATCTTTCTTTCTGGGGTTGGGGAACCATTGCATATTGACTCAAAGGACACACAGAGCATTGTCGAACAAAAAAGTTGTAAAAAATTGTGTAAAAAAAAAAAAATCACGTTAGTCCGGAGCTTGCGTCTTTGGTTAGGACTGAAATTTCCCCAAAATAATCCTGGAGCGTTGTACAGTCATATCTCTGTTTTCGATCATAATCCGTTCCAGAAGGCTGTTCGAAAACCGAAACCACGCTCCTTAAAAAAAATTAAAGAATCTTTATTGAACACGTCTGTGCACAATGGAAAGCAATACGAGGAAGCGTCACTTCCTCGTCGACCCGAGGAAGCGTCACTTCCTTGTGTAAGGACGGCGAGAGGAGTCAAGTGACGCATTCAAGTGCGCTCAGTTTGTTCGAGAACCGACATTCGTTCTTCATCCGAGGCATAAAAAACTTGAAATCTTTGGTCGAAAACCAAATTGGTCGAGAACAGAGACGTTCAAAAACCGAGGTTTGACTGTATTTACTTGGTATATTTTTTTTTCTGTTTGATAGTGAGCAATTTACTTCCTGGTTCACAGAAAGTCACCAAAGATGACAGGACAGCATAATTTTTGTTCCTGGAGTGGTGGAACAGTTTTATTGTGACCTTAGATGGCAAAATGACAAGCTCCTTGGATGTCTGCGGTTAAAATAAAAAATGGTGCGGTCTCTATTCTCTCATCCGTATGTTACAAGACCATTTCTTGGTTCATAAATGAGACTGTACCATTTTCAATGTAACTCATTCAGTACCAGCCAATTCTGGACCAAGTCTGAAAAGACGTTGAAAAACGTCTTTGGGAGTGAACGGCTCCACCCTCTTCAAAAGTGAAAAAATAGTTGCACACGCTATTTCCATTTGTATATGAATCCTTTTATAAATTAGCATACCTGAGTCACACTGGGAAAATGACGCAACGACTCGTCTTCTATTTTGGGACAGCGATCGTGACTTAAATGTTAAAAGGAGCCAAAATCAAAACGATGGTGCATTTTCTCTGTTTGCAGACTATTTCCTGGTTCAGGGAGTTTCATGTGAGATGACTGGGCTGAACGATTTTTTATGTCAGGGCTTGGGAAGATATTCCATTATGGTTTAAAGGTCATAAAAAAAAGGAAAGTTGCTAAAACGTATGTGGGGGAGGGGGGAGCTTTGTCTTTAGTTAGCAGACAGCTTCCTGGTTCATGAATAGAGAAGACGGCAGAACAGTCCCATTTTTAATTCAAGGGCGAAGTCAAAATGAATTCCTCGAGCAAAACTGAAAAAAATGAGTGTTGTCATTTCTTTTTTTTTGTTTGTTTGTTCATATGTTAGCTTGCAAGCTATCAGACTCTCCCATTGTTGTGTCTGGGATGGGGGACAAGGGTTCCATTCTAACTTAAAAAGGTCTAAGATGGTGGGACACTTACTGACTGGACATAAGGCCATTGTTCCATGTTTTTATGATCATGACAAACTCATTGCCCTCAGAATACTTCTATTTCTTCTCCTCAAAGCCAGTTACCGAGAAAAGCTAGCCATGTGCGTACTCGAACTGTATTACTGCCTCTCCATTCTTCTTCTGCAGTCATTCTTTTTTTTTTTTTTTAAACCATCTTTTCTCCCCCGGTGAGATGATAAGAGGATCAGTGTTTGGCACCGTGCTCGTATATTTGTAAGAGAGGGCCTGAGACTCCTCACTCGGGCTGCACCTGACACGCTGACGACGAGGATTATGCCAACGCAGAAACTGTTTGCCCCGCCTTAGTCCTCCTCTCATCTCCTCGTCTTGGCTCGGGTTCTGGCTTAGTTTGTCGTTGGACCATTCGTCCCTTGTACCTACCATTCCATCCTTGTTTTCTCTCTCTCTCTCTCTCTCTCTCTCTCTCTCTCTCTCACTCTCTCTCTCACTCTCTCACGTGCACACAGGCACTCAGATGCTTCACACACTAGGCACCCCCCACCTGCCTCATGCAGCCCCTTGTCTTTTCAGATGGGAGAAAGCAAAAAAAAAAGCAAGATGGAAAAAGAAGGAGAGGGAGGGGTCTGCATAGATTTGCTGCCATTGTGTGTCAATCATTTTCTGTGTGTGTGTATATGTGTGTTTGTGCGTGTGCGTCTGCTTTTGCTGCTTATACACTAATAATAATACCTTAAGACGCAGAGAAGCACGGGGTGGGCTAGAGAGGTTCTGTTCCGTGGGCTCAGCGGCTCTTGATGCAGCGTGCGTTAAGTGCATCGGGTGTGTACGGCGTGTTCAGAAATAAGGCCTTGAGAAACCCACAGGGTCCTCAATTGGTTCTGTTCTGGGCCTTTGGATTAGCGGGTTTTGTTGCGCTCTGTGTGTGTGTGTGTGTGTGTGTGTGTGTGTTACATGAAGAATGACTTAATTTGTTTGTTTTGAAATTATTTTGGATGAATGACATATGTCACAGGTTTTGTTAGCAACAACGTGCCTGCCGAGTCGAGGATAAAAGAGCTCGTACTTTATCTTTTGTATTTGACTCAAGTCGATTAGCCCAGCCTGAAGCTGCTGTAAATAAACGTGTTCAATAAAGCTCAAGAAAACTACTGGAGTTGAGGATAAAGAATGCGCCGTGAACTTCTCAGCCTTTTTATGCTCAGGCAAGCTCAAATCAGAACCCAGTTGATCACCGTGCACCGAGTCGTCATTAGCTAGCGTAAGTGGATAAAAGGCGCTACAAATTCAAAACCAAAAAGAGCGAACAGTTGCCAAAGGTCCTTTCCCCCCCAGAAAAGGCCTACCTCATCCTCCCAAATATTTGCTGATTGAATGAACTGAGTTTGTATATTACATATTAGAGTGAAACTCCTCTACAATGAAATTATTTTTGCAGCAAGACATTTTTCACAACAG
Source organism: Hippocampus abdominalis (assembly GCA_018466805.1). Lineage (NCBI taxonomy): Eukaryota > Metazoa > Chordata > Actinopteri > Syngnathiformes > Syngnathidae > Hippocampus > Hippocampus abdominalis. Next base: position 8,112,860 of record CM031706.1, on the reverse strand, counting down.
GGGGTTTTTCACTGTAGCAAATTTGATCTCAGATGTAAACACACACACACACACACACACACACACACACACACACACACACACACACACACAGACAAACGTATGTGTACACGCACACACAATCGTATGTGTACTCTTGATTTTTATTCCAATAGTGCATAAGTATGAGCATACACTTATTTGACACTTCATATAGTCAGTGTAAAAAGAAAAAAGGGGAAAGAAATTGCAAAATTTACAATCAACATTCACTTTCACCAATTTCTTGGATAATGTCTTATTTTGCTTCCTCCATCATTTTGATCACTTTTACCCTCTGTTCCAGCGTCAGAGCTCTTCTTGCCTTAGCTGCTTGACATCCAAAGATCCGTTTTGGAACCATTTTAGCAATGCAACGTTCGTGCTGCGTCTTAAAACTAACAATAACAAATACTTCCTGGACTACTGGGCATGTGTAAACCAGTGTGATGGTTGCTGTTGCCGTTTCTGAACGAAGCAGTAGAGGTCGCTGTTGGATTGGACTTCATTGTAGTGAATCTCGTCACAAGGCAAGAGCAGAGAAAAAGATTTCGTATAACGCAACAGGGTTTTTTTCGTTGTATGGGAGGCAGGAAAGTGGGAATGGTGTTAATGCATGAAGATTTTTCACACTAAGGGGGTATTTTCACCCATGTAGGTTTCGTTGTAGAGGAGTTTCACTGTATACAAGAAGACACAATCAGAGTTATGGAGACGAATACCGAGACAAATCAGTCGTTTCTGTCGAAAGTTGAAGAATTTGGTGAATCGCTTGTAAAAAGACACCATCCACGACAAATCACTGAACTCATTCCGAAAGTGGAAACAGTTTAGGGAAGTAGATGCATAGGTTATCCATTAGACTGTCACTACAGCCATCGTCACAAGATCGTCCGAAACCTGTCTTGATATTGCCTTCATGACACGTGACGTCAGTGCAACCTCGGTCCGTAGTCGCCGAGGCCGGATGAGGTGGCGAAGAGGTTTTCAAGATCAACGTCATCCTTTCCTTGCATCAAACTCGCATTGCAGGACACCAGATAGCAGGAAGGCCCAAGCCTTCGGGACCGAAGAACTAATGTGATTGTTTCGCTCCGAGACGACGTTTCTTTTAGGCTACTCGGCAAAAACGAGTAACTCCCACATAATTGTTCAACTTTCCTTCTTCCGCCTCACGGCTGCGCTGTACTATTCTCAGAATTTGATATAAATAAATAAATAACTCTCGTCCAAAGCATCCAAGGACATTTTTGCTATCATTATTTTTTAAAAGGAATATTATTCCATTTTTATTTTATTTTATTTTATTTCACGAACAAACTTTTAAAAATTATTTTAATTCATTTATTTTATTAGAATTTTTTGCAATGTTGTTATTTCGTCAATTTTCGTTCACGGAAATAACCTTGGTGTACATTTGTATGTGGAAGGTCTCAATTTTTTTGGCTCCATCCAATGCTTGTCTTTGATCATTGTGTGTGTTTGTTCGTAGTTAATTTTGAACGTAAAAGTGCAATGGCTTCGTTTTTGCTTCAAAGTCCACTAGTAACGTTGTTTCTTAAATGATGATGAGTACATACTTGCTATATTTCTTTTTTTCTAGCTCACCATGTCCCTGCAGGAACACTCAAGCACACATCCTTTTGATTTTTTTTCTCTCCCCATTTCTGTGTTTTTTTTTTTTTTGCCAGTGTCATAAGTGGGTGTGCAGAGTATCGCCTTGAGCTGCAGCTGAACACGAAATCAACACAAACTGGGGCAGTGACAGTCTTTAAATCGGCTTTAGATCACTATGAAAAGGTAAAGGATTAGGACGCTTTTTCTGCCGTCGCGAGGAGATAGGACGGCGTTCTTGGAGGAGCGCCCACTCCTCTCAGCCCACTTCGGGGCCGGGGTGTCTATCTTCTAATCTTCTAAAGCACTCTGCTTTTGACGCCATTTGCATGGAGTGTGGCCTACATAGTTACTTAGCGTACGCTCGCGTTTTGCCGGGCTTCAAAGCCTTCCTCTCGCTGCGATGGAGGATGAATATACACTCTTGCGATATGGCGCCACTTCACTACTTTCAACCGTTCTGTTGAGATGACATTGTCATTTGTTTGTTTACTATTCGCACCGCAATTACAGCATTCGATGGTTATTTCATGTGTACATTTATCGGATTGCAAAATGCCCTTTCCAGCCATCATTTTATCTTCACCGTACTCTTTCTAAGTCATCTTTTCGTATTGAAATGTCCAACTTTCATTTCACTTATTTTTCGAACATGACGCTTATTTTCAACCATTTTTTCTTTTTACTTTTTTTACAACTTATCTGCTTGAAAATACGTTTTATTTGCGGGTTTTTTTTTTTTTTTTTGCCTAACATCTTCCCGATGAGTCTTCATGAGCCACTTTGTCCCAGCAAGCATCTCCAAAGGGCACAAATGAAATTTCCGAACAGAAAAAAAACAAAAAAAACGTTGCTCTTGTTATTCAGATGCCGCTTGGAGACTCTTTTGTGCTCTTCTAATTATTCTCTGCTATCAGGACGGTCCATGGGGTAATTAGTCACTTCTCTCCAAAGAAAACTCCTCTGATTCGTATCAGTCTTAACTGGCCATTTTAAAAAGAGACATGTTGGTGCAGTTCATGATAGCCCTGAGTTGTCCCCCCCCACCCCCTAACTCAATCAAATGAATTCTCCCCATTCTCGTTATATAGCAACAAATGTCGCACGCGCGAGCAGTTCAAATGTTGCACTGAGCACATTTCATCAAGGACAAAGGTGTTGCAAAGTGTGTCTCAAAAATCGACAGCACACTCCTCTTTAGAAATCAACAGAAGTTGGCCAAATGCTTCACCGACTGGGGAGACGACAACATTCCGTCTTTTTTTTAATGCTTATGTTTCCAACTGTCACCTTCGTAATCTCATTACATCGCTAATTAAGCAATTCATTTTGCTTCCATAACCCTACTTGCCCCATTAATGTTAATGTTATATTAATTTGCCGTCACTTTTTTTTTTTTTTCATCAACTGTAATTGGTCAGAATATTAGGTACACCTGCTGGTTTGAATAAAACCCAATGAAAACATTTTGTTCTTACAACGATAATAGGGCGCACTTTTCATTGATTCTCAGGTAGCTAATAGTATTAAAAAAATTTGGATTGTGCTTTTTAGTGCTGAGATTGGTTAGGTTAGTCCGGGGGTCGGCAACACGCGGCTCCGGAGCCGCATGCGCCTCTTTAGCGACATCCACTGGCTCCCTGGAGCTTTATAAAAAATGTTTGAAAATGGAAAAATATTTTGATAGTCTGCTAATATAGCTCAAATAGATATCGATACATGTTGCAGCTCCGAAAAAGGAGAGCTGTGGTGTTGTTTTTTTTAAAAACGGACGCTTTATTTATGCTTTTAACAGTCTCGACAAACACAGACACGTCTGCGTCCGACTCCGTGCCTTCTGTCTTCTCGTTCGACTCGAGAGGCGTTCAAAGACAGCCTCCGAAAAACGGAAATTCATGATCACTTCACTGACAAGAAAAGCGAAAATAATGCACCAAAACAAAAAAATCAAGCGAGGAAATCACAAAATAAGTTCTATTGGGGCGTTTGTGAACGCACAACAAAGGAATGAATAACATAAATAATTCTGAGACAGTCCAGTCTCCGACATACATACAGCATGTTTCCTTCATTGTACGTTTTATAGAAGGCTTTTATATATTTTTTTGCGGCTCCAGACATTTTTTATTTATTTTTTTGGTCCTATATGGCTCTTTCAACATTTTGGGTTAGTCTCAGAAAGGGCCAAAATATGAAAACCTGCTCCTGACATACAAAGCATGATATAATGCCGACTGCAGCCTTATTAATGAATGAATCATTTGAAAAATGAATAACATTTAACAGCTTTTTGAGTACAATTAATGGTGCAGCACCTTGATTGGATCTCATTAGTTAGTACCAGTGTACCTAATTCTGTGGCCAGGTACTTGATAAAAACAGCAGACCATTTTGTCTGGCCTGTCATGCATTTCCAAAAACAACAGTTTGTTCAAAGCCTTCAAACGTCCAAAAACCATTTGTATGATCATACCATCTCTCGTTCTTCCTTTCCGCGTCTAATATAGCCCAAGGATTACTTTAGAAAATGATTCCCCAGTCCTGCTCTTAAGGCATCAAACCGATTTGATGGAACGCACGGCGACTTAACCGTAATGAAGATGGCAACACAAAGTGAGCGCGCGCGACTTGTGCAAACACCGGCGACCGCAGTCGCAAGCTGCGGTTTGATAACGCGTCATTTTAGGAGCCCGCTTGAAGGGGGTGTTTTTCTAATCAGAGTCGCTCTCGTCGTTTTTGTTGTCGCCCGCTCGCAGACAGCAGACAAAGTGGCATTTCCTGCCTCTTCCCATCTCTGTCTGAGTTATCTGACACCCCCAAAATGCGACTGCCGGTAGCCGGGGGAGGAACGGGAGAGGGTTGGGGGGGGCGTGCGGTCAGACCAAGGCGCACCATCACCACCGCCGCCTTATCCCGCTAAGGAGATGGCTTCTTATCAGATGAGCCGAGGAAGTTTATTTTATGGACTAAATCTGGATGGAGGGGGGGGGGGGGGGATAAAGAAATGACACATCCCTGGCGGACACAAAAGGGGAGAATGAGATTAGTCCTCCAGCAGCATATATGGCTTTAGTTCAACCTGACAGGCAGCGGATTGAAAGGTCATGAAATAATAATCCCCCTATTCTTCCGCTTTAATCCTACCGGGGTGTGTTTCACTATGGGAACGTATGGAGCGGCTGCTGCGGGCTGCGTGTTCATTTAGTCGTGTCACTATGCTTAGATAGGCATCCAGTGCTGCTTTAAATTAATTAGGCTAATTATGATTGAAGAGGGGTGGGGGGGGGCTTTTTATGATGATGCCAGAGGGTCTGATGTTTTTTTTTTTTTTAATGTCATTTTTCTTTTTGTACTTGCTGCAGGGTGTTTTTTGTTTCGTTTGTTTTTTTTTTTCATTTTAAACCCAGTCTGTGCTTACTGTGGAATCCTCCCAACCAGTCTGCCGCGAGAGATCATCAATAATGGGAATTGTTCAAGTGCGCCTAACTTGTTACAAAACGATCTATTAAGTACAACTACAGTGATCCCTCGCTATTTCGCGGTTCGTTTATCGCGGCTTTTCAAACATAGTCATTAAAAAAATAAAAAAATTAATTGGGGGGGGGGAGGATGTCTGCAAAAAGTCCGCAAACGGTCCTCGAGAAGCAGCGAATGTCAGCAAAACAACAGTGAGTCACATAGAGCTTCCATCCTTCTTCCATCCTTAATTGTCTAAACAACCATAATTGACTAATCATAAACACGTCTGCTGCACGCTGCGGGATTGCTGGCCTGTGTGTGTGTGTGTGTGTGTGTGTGTTAGTGCGCTCTGCTCAAGCGCAAAGGCCCACATGGGTTTTTTTTTTTATTATATATATATATATATATATATGTTAATTGGTCGCTACGTAGCGATTTTCGTTTATCGTGGGTGGTTTTGGTCCCCATTAACCGCGATAAACGAGGGATTACTGTATACCTTTGTTTATCTCTCCACGCCGGCGTAAAATGGCCGAAGGTAAAATAAAAGCCACCTGTTGCCGTTCAGAACACTGCATGTCTTCCCGCGAGTATGTCAGCCTTGTATTCAATGAAACAGGGCCGCATTTTCCACTAAGTTCATCTGCGAGTCGAAGTGACACGAGGTCAACAGCGTACGATTTGCGACAGTTGTTTGGTGGTACCTTTAAAAAAAATGGCATCTGTTATTCCCCGACACGAATATGCAAATGACAAGGGTCAAACTGGAGCCAGGATAGAGCCGTATCTGTATTGTCAAGGAGCGATGCAAAGATGTGACACATCCCTGCGGTTAACATTCTTTTAATGGTCAGACAATGCAAAAAAAAAAGTATAGTGTTTGTGTATGGACCCTGGATTTCTTTGAGTGCAAAGCCCACTTACTTGATGTGGCTTTCAGTCCATATTCACACAAATTGAATTTTTTGATGCTCACCGAAATGAGGTTTGCACTTACTCTTAGCTTCTTCAGAGGTGCATTTTTCTTGATCGAATTCCAAAGATATCGTTTTTTCGCCTAGTACGACTGGAAAAGCATCAGCTGTGATGCAAACACACATACCACAACTTATTGTGTGCGTCTGTGTCCGTGTGTGTGCCCAAAACCGAGCAAGGGAGAGATTACGCCATTTAGGCAAGAGTGTTGCAGTAGAGAGAAGGCACTGCAGGCACATGTTCGGCATTATAATTTTTTGTCCGAGGGAGATGAGACGGAAGGCCGGTCTGAAAATTAAGCATGGGTAGAAGTGTGGGGGTGGGGTGGGGGGGGGGGGGGGTGTAATGAAATTCAATGCAAACCAATGTGTTGCGTGCAATTATTCGATTAATGATTCTTTTTCCATTACAGGCTTGTGGCGGCGGACAAAGACGCGAGGAGAGGTTTTTTAGAAAGTGGGAAGGAGACAAGGGGAGAAGGAGGGTGGTGCGAGGGGGGGGGGGGAAGGTGAGGGGGGGGGGGGTTATTGGTGAGTGGAAGAGCAGCATCAGTCCAGCAGATCTGCAATGGCTGTCTATTTCCCATTGCCCAGTTAAAGCAGGTAGACAGGGGTCAGGAAACTTAATTATAGCCTAAGTGGATAGAAACATGCAGACTGATTGGAATGGCAAGGACAAGTTTTAATACTGCGAGCCCCCCCCCCCCCCCCTATCTCTCTCACCCCACCCCGTCCTTTTTCCCCACAATGCACGGCGGACGTGCAATCACGCCGCCCTGACAGAGACGCCCCCCCTACCCCCTTAACCCGACTCGCCGGCTGACAATAACACTAATGCATATCAAAATTATATACTCCACAAATGCGCGCGGTGCCATTACTTTCCAATTTTGCCAGTTCAACAAAAGACATATCCCATGTAATGGCGATATCACAGCAACTTATTTCCATGCGGCACGTGTCAGATAAGCGGTCTCACCTGCGGCTACCGCGACAAGATTTATTAAAGCGCCGCTGTCAAAAAATGTTCTGCTCAAGTCTAATTTTTCATTTGCCTCCTTTTATTAATTTATTTATTTCGCCTTTTTATATGGCGACGTTGCCACTCGGAGTGTAATTTCTTGATTTAGGATTTCAAATCAGCGGTGGCTCGATCCAATGGGCGGCCTGATTTTTTTTTTTTTTCCCCCCCGCACCTCATTTTTTTTCTCCGCGCAATCTATTTGCACTGTATAACATTTGCATATCTGCAGCTCATGAAGCAAGGCTTTAATTTCCTCCTGCAGCAGATAAACATCACCTTGTTGGACTAGATGGGTGGAGGAGGGGGTGGGGGGTGGTGGTCATTGGAGGGGACGCAGCACAATGCTGCCAGGTCGCGCCTTCTATGGTCTGAAGTAATACGATTGGTACATTTCCATATGGTGGCCAATTTTATATTTATTTATTTTGACGAAATGGGGTGAAAATGATGACGATGTGGATTGCATGAGGATGATTGAGAAGATTGATTGTTGCCTTGAATAGGTGAGAAAAAACATTTTTCTAATAGACAATAGGTTATATCCAGACTTGGAAACAGGTTGTCTATTTTTTAGTATTCCTAAAGTTTGGACACAAAAATTCCTGACACCATGGGAAATAATGGGGAATGGATTTGAAATATCACAGACGTAGCATCAAATCTCATGAGCTGTCACAAAAGAATAAATGTTTCCGCGCTATAATCAAAGGGAGACCCTACAGGCTGTACCAATGTATACAGTGAAACTCCTCTACAACGAAATCTACATGGGTGAAAATACCCCCCAGTGTGAAAAAATCTTCATGCATTAACACCATTCCCACTTTCCTGTTTCAAATTTGCTAAAAAACCCCTGTTGTGAAAAATGTCTTGCTGCAAACATGATTTTGTTGGAGAGGAGTTTCACTGTAGTACAGTCAAACCTCGGTTTTCGAACGTCTCGGTTCTCGACCAATTTGGTTTTCGACCAAAAATTTCGAGTTTTTTTTATGCCTCGGATGACGAACAAATTTCGGTTCTCGAACAAACTGAGCGTACTTGATGCACCATTTGACTCCTCTCGCCTTCCTTCCACGAGAAAGTGACGCTTCCTCGTGTTGCTTTCCATTGTGAGCAGACGTGTTCAGTAAACATTTTGATTTTAAAAAGAGCGTGGTTTCGGTTTTCGAACAATTTCGGTTTTCGAACAGCCTTCTGGAACGGATTATGGACGAAAACCGAGGTTTGACTGTATATGTATAAATAGTGTTTTACACTAATACTCGACTATATTTACAATAATTACAGTCCATGTACCTGTGGCTAAAATGCCAAGTGAGTCTCACAAAGTCACAAAGCAAAGCGCAGAGAGTCTCCGTCGCACGGGTGCAGTCCGTGAATGGGGCAGTCGATTTGACAACAGTTTCTCAAAATATCCACACTCGACTTATTCTCACTTGACCCTTCTTTGTGGCCATCTGCTTCTTACTTGACAATCACGCCATGTTTTTGTGGTTCAAAAAAAAAAAAAATGTGCACAGTACAGTGAATGTGGAGCCTCAAAACCTGATTCATGGTCGCAATTGTTTCCCCTTTGCGGCACTCAATGACTTGGTGCGCGTCGAAGAGTCGCTAACTGTAATTTCCCGACAATGGTACACTTAAATCACCTTCGACCGCGACACTTGATATGTGATGGGCCTAAAATAAAAAGGCCTGCTGCTTTCGATAATGTGGCTCACCACCTTGAATATAATTCCGTTTGTTACCATGAAGTCTCAAAATGAAAAAGACGATAGGCCTCGAAATTCAAATGTAAAGTCCAATGACTGTAAAATTGAAAAACATATTTCCAAATAACCTGATTCCCCCCCTCCCAACTACTTCTCTCTGCCGCCCTCTTTGGCCGATCGGTATCTCTGACGCACGTGATGTGATCTAACACTGGAAGTAAATCATCGAGATAAGAATCTTTCCTCGGTTGCCACATTGGCTCTGGCCGGCCCTTTTGCTCTTGTCATGTGACATGTTGTGAACCAGAGGTGACATCTTTTCAAGTTTTAAAGTTAAAAATCCTGTGGTAAAAAAAAAATCCGATCGCATTTCAGTAAAAACAGGCCCGCAGACTACTAATCTCCCTAAAATGCAAGTTCTAAAACTGACTTTGTCAACACGTCGAGCCGAGTGCCTCGACAAAGTCAACCGACAGAGCAAGTGCATTATGGGATTCCACTCATTGTTTGCGCATCATTTGTATGTGCAAGAGGAGGCGGCCGCGGAATAATGAGCCGCTCATGCGGGACTTGTGTAAAGCTGTTGTTGTATGAATGTAGGAAGCTTGTAATTAAAACACTTCTACGGGGGATTGTTCCGCTTTGGAGAGCGAGCTCGAGGTTCCAGGGGTCCGAGGGAGATGGAGCACCTCCGTCTGTCATTAGCAATCGTAGAATTTATTCCGCAGTGAAGCGAATCCCCGCGGTTGTGCGACTTGTCGACTGTTAACAACAAAAAAAAGGGAAGATGCGCAACAAGTCGAGCTCACTTTCAAAGACAACGAGAGCAAGGCAGTAAAGGCAAAGAATCAGCTTCCCGGTGTTAATTGAATCAGACTTCAGTAGTACCTCCTCCTCCTCCTCCTCCTCCTCCTCATCTTCTCTCCCCGTGACAGCTTTGCCGTTTCCCCCCAGCGAGCTCGCGGAGAAGATGAAGGGAGCTTTCAGCCTCTTTTAGAAGATGAGGGTTCAAGAACAGAGAGATTAAGGAAGTGCGTGAGAGAGCGAGCGTCTGAAAGGAGAGCCGGAGATTATGTCATATGCAATTGATGTGCTCCCTTAATGTACCTTTAAACATGTGCCACCGCGGCCCGCCTCTTTACGTCGTCTCTTCTGACACGCGCGCACGGCGGTTTTGGGGGTACGTATTAACCCAGAAACGCTGGTGCGACACAGGTGGGGCGTCTCGCGTCACGAGAGGGGTTTCGGTCGCTTTGATGTGGATATGACGCTTGGCTTCCTATGCACGGTCATCTCCATATCAAAAAAAAAAAAAAAAGAGCCTTTATAACCATCGCCAAGGACAAAAATGAATGAAAACGCTCATTTTATGGGAACGTCGTATGGAACAAATGACTTTTTAATTGCTTGTATACAATCGGCAGTGGCTGGCCATCCAAGTGTGAGATTGCGCAATCGAGGAGATATTTTTGTCAGCTGCATTTTTCTGAACGTGTGTGTGTTTGTGAACGCACTTCGATGAAAGCAGCAGCTATCACTAACGGGATTAGCTGAGCGGACAGCAGAAGTCTATCATTGCTTATTGATTTCTTCCTGATCCCCCCCTTCCGCTCCGACATCGGTCCATCGGGGGTCAAACTGCTCCCTGAGTGGCCCCAGTGGGAGAATAGCGAGCCGTGGGACAACGCATCTCCGGAGACTTGGAGAGAAAAAAAGCAACCGACGGCGGCCATCTTTGCGTGTCAGGGAAAGTCAAATGAGTCAAAGCTATCGGGCTGTAGCAGACGTTGTCATTGCCCCGCCCCTTCCACCCTCCACGTGAAAACGCCAGTTTGACTCCATTTCAAGAGGATCAATCGGATCGATTCATCTTTAGGTGGTGAAGCGAGTGGACCTCTTTGACACCAGAGGAAGAGATTGAGTTTTTGGGAAGCAAATTAATCGCCGGTGACACGACTTACATGTGTGATGTCTGTTGTGAAACAGTACAGTCATACCTCGGTTTTCGACCATAATCTGTGCCAGAAGGCTGTTCGGAAAACCGATTTGTGCGAAAAACGGAACCACACTCTTAAAAAAAAAAAAAAAAAATCTTTATTGAACAAGTCTGCTTCCAATGGAACGCTACACGAGGAAGCGTCACTTCCTCGTCTGCCTGAGGAAACGTCACTTCCTCGTGTAAGGCAAAAGGAGTCAAATTGCGCATTCAAGTGTGCTCAACCGAAATTTGTTCGTCATCCGAGGCATAAAAAACTCTAAATTTTTGGTGGAAAAAATTTTGGTCGACCAAAAACTCAGTCAAAAATTTCAACCAAAAATTTTTATTTTTTTATGCCTCGGATGACGAACAAATTTCGGTTCTCGAACAAACTGAGCGCACTTGAATGCACCATTTGACTCCTCTCGCCTTCCTTACACGAGGAAGTGACGCTTCCTGGGGTAGACGAGGAAGTGACGCTTCCTCGTGTTGCTTTCCATTGTGAGCAGACGTGTTCAATAAACATTTTTATTTTAAAAAGAGCGCCGTTTCGGTTTTTGAACAATTTCGGTTTTCAAACAACCTTCTGGAACGGATTATGGACGAAAACCGAGGTTTGACTGTATTTGGAATGAAAGATCTGCTTCAAACGCCGTCATTACAAGAAAGATTATATCACGCCGAAATGCCATCATTGCAGCATAGCCGAGAAGGACAATACATGGTATATCCAATTAGATCGCTGGTGTCAAACTCGAGGCCCTGGGGCCAGATGTGGCCCGCCACATCATTTTAAGTGGCCCCCAAAAGCAAATCAAAGATGACAACTTCCATGACGCCTGCTAAAATCTGTATCTGACTTCTTGATACAGTTTCAGTCATCACGGCCCTTCAAGAGAAACAGTAATTGTAATGTGGCCCGCGACAAAAATGAATTTGACACCCTTGAATTAGATTGTTGTTAAGTGTCAAAGCTGTAAATAACTTTTTTTTTCTCTGAGGAGCAATTTTGTAATCAGACAGATGTCCAAAATGTCTCGCTAAAATGAATAATTAAAAACATTCAGGTGAAATCTGACAGCGGTTCACGCAAGTCAAAGGGTTAAAAAAAAAAAGAAAAGAAAGAGGTCTGCGGAATGTTGCCAAATTAATAACAGCCTTGCGTGAAAGGGTACGGAAGACGCGTGTGAGGCATTTTTAAAAGTCTTGCTGCAGCCGTGACAAGATCTGAAGACCGAGTCCAATTAAAAGTGGTAATTGCTTTGCTAATTTCGCCTATTAATTTCTCAGCCCGTACGAAAGGGTAGGCGCATAATGGGTGAAATATTTTAACCCTTCGTCGCTGAGATTTCCTCCCTCGCCACCTCCGTACTGATGTCTGCCTGCTGTCCTTGTGGTTTAATTGCTCATCTCTGCTCTCCGCCTCTTTTGCGCCCCGTCTAACTCACTCTTTGCTTTGCTCTTAGACCTGAAGCAATCTCCCCCCCCTCAACACTGTCAGCCAGGAAAAGTGTAAGGCGTAATTACAGTAACTAGTGCGGTAATGTAAGGAATTACAAATGGCATTTCAAGAATATACTGTTTCTGCAATGCGGGTTGGAATGCATTTTAACTCAAAAGTTTGTAGGTTTTACGTCATTGTCTCGAAATGACCGTTTTGATGTATGCATTGCAAACAAAGTCGACACACCCTTGTTCAAATGCCAGATTTTTGTTGGGGTGTACACAAAATAATGACACTAAGAGAAATACAGTCAAACCTCGGTTTTCGTCTATAATCCGTTCCAGAAGGCTGTTCGAAAACCAACACCACGCTCTTTTTAAAATAAAAATGTTTACTGAACACGTCTGCTCACAATGGAAAGCAACACGAGGAAGCGTCACTTCCTCGTCTACCCGAGCAAGTGTCACTTCCTCGTGTAAGGAAGGCGAGAGGAGTCAAATGGTGCATTCAAGTGCGCTCAGTTTGTTCGAAAACCAAAATTTGTTCGTCATCCGAGGCATAAAAAACTCAAAATGTTTGGTCGAAAACCGAATTGGTCGAGAACCGAGACGTTCGAAAGCCGAGGTTTAACTGTAATTTCAAAATTTATGACGCAATAGGTGGCCCGGTGGTCCAGTGGTTCGCCTCACAGTGCAGAGGTCATGGGTTCGATCCCGGCTCCGGCTCTCCTGTGTGGAGTTTGCATGTTGCCCGCGTGGGTTTTCTCCAGGTATTCCGGTTTCCTCCCGCGTTCCAAAAACATGAATGGCAGGCTGCTTGAACACTCTAAATTGTCCCTAGGTGGGAGTGTGAGCGTGGATGATTGTTCGTCTCTGTGTGCCCCGCGATTGGCTGACAATCGGTTCAGGCCTACTGCCCGGCTACGGCTACGAAAGGCTCCAGAGCCACCCGTGACCCTTGTGAGGAAATTCTGCACAAATAGCCTTCAGGTTTCTGCTTGACAGTCGGTGGTGCCATGGTGTAAAAAGTCAACTTTCCCACATCTGGTCGGGATGGAGCCAAGCTTTGGTCCAAAAAAATTCTGAAATTTGATCCTACAATTATTTTCGCCATGGATCACCATCATCATTCCACCCATCACCCTTTCTTCTGAACGCTTTCCTCTCTGACTCAACGATGCCCCGCGGAGGTGTCAGAAACATTTCAAAGAGCAAATGCATCTTCTATTTTGCTGACAAGATGTCCAGCCAAGTCATTTGTTCCCGCCTGGCTCCGAACGTGCGGAGAAGGCAGTCCATTGAATTGTCATCCGTCATGCTTAGTTAGACGCTTGTCAGCTGCCCAGTCGCGCAGCGGTCACCCCTGACCTGGAAGCATTATATCCAAATCACATTACACGGGCCCCGGCTTCTTTATTTTCCCCGCCTTTTGAAGTCACCCCAGCAAGACATCTGTCCGGCCCTGTTTGCGTTGCCTTCCCACTCGAACGTCACGTCTTAATTAGCTGATCGGATTTTCCGTGGGCGGGCGCCTTTTGTGCGCGTCGAAGGTTGTTTGCGTATTGAAGGTTTCTCCCGTGGACCAAGGTGACTGACAGGCCGTTCGGGAAGAGAAGATGCGTAGAAGTGGAATTCATTAATTGCGACGGTAAAGACCGAGAGAGAAGATCCTTGTGTGTTCATTAGCGACAGAGGTTGGTTGACCTGGCCTTCTGCGCTCGATCAGCCACCGGCGTCCTTTCCTCAAGTATTTTTGCAGCACCTGAGTCCTTTGACGCTTCGAAGGTTGTAATTAGCGCATCAGCGACGCGTGTGTCCTCGAACATGTTTTTTTTTTTTTTTTAAATAATTGGCACTTTAATGACATGAGCATAGGTATTTTTTTTTTTTTTCCTTTTTCAATTCAAGTTTCTTTGCTCTATGTTCATGTGGGCCACTCACTCCAGTTAACTAAAAATGTCAAAGTGCAACATATTCAATACAAAACTGGTCGTTGAGAAACTCTCGACTCCCAAATGAGCACCAATTGGAAGCAGAAATGCTACACAGATGATAAATTGCGAAACCTTATTTCTTTTCTTTTACTGAAGTTGCAATATTTTTCAAGCAATTACTTCTTTGGGGCATCTTAATCTTTCTAAAAAATGGCCTCACGACCAGAGGTTATGGCCCTTTGATTTGGCAAACTCACACAGCTGGGCAGAATGCATTTTTGATGTAAATACAGTCAAACCTCGGTTTTCGAACGTCTCGGTTCTCGGCCAATTCGGTTTATGACCAAACATTTTGAGTTTTTTATGCCTCGGATGACGAACAAATTTCAGTTCTCGAACAAACTGAGCGCACTTGAATGCACCATTTGACTCCTCTCGCCTTCCTTACACGAGGAAGTGACGCTTCCTGTGTTGCTTTCCATTGTGAGCAGACGTGTTCAGTAAATATTTTTATTTTAAAAAGAGTGTGGTTTCGGTTTTCGAACAATTTGGGTTTTCGAACAGCCTTCTGGAACGGATTAACGGATTATGGATTTAATCATTATATTTGCGTCAAACACTTTTCAAGCACAAAAACTTCGATTCTGAAAAAAAACCTAACCTTCATATCATAATAGTTCCCGAGTAAGATGAGTAATCATCAGATGATTGCATATTTCTGCATAAGATTTTTTTTTTTGGTGTGATATTTGCATAGTTTCAATTCACACAGCTGCTGCTGATAAACCCGGCAGTAGATAGGTGGCACTACATCTTGATAAGTCGCAATTCTAATAAGGCTCTTAATTAATGTGTTAATGTGTGTTAGCGCTCTTCGTTGTTAAACCACTTTAGAAAAAGGAGCTTGGAAGGTAAAAATTCTTCTCTAAGAACAGGGATGGGCCAACTGGTGGCCCCCAAATAAATGTTTTCCCACAAAAAAAAAGGGAAAAATCCAAATATAAAAAATATTGGGAAAAAAAGAGAAACAACTGCAAATGCGCTAGGGTTGGTGTCATTTTAAGGTGTAAATTCACCAATCGCCACTAGATAGCAGACATGTTGCACTCACACTGGGTCTTATACCTTCCTACACAACAATGTGAGAAGAGGCCTAATAATTTTTGGCGGATTTTGAATCACAGACAGGACATCACATCCATTT
>CM031706.1:8080000-8092500 GCA_018466805.1 Hippocampus abdominalis | reverse complement strand
TGTGTGTGTGTGTGTGTGTGTGTGTGTGTGTGTGTGTGTGTGTGTGCATATTCGGTGTGAGTGCTGGTTTGGACGAGGGGCAGACTCTCCACACTCTATTTATTGCCCCCCTTCCACACACACACATACACACACACACATGCACACCCTCCCTAAACGACACCTGGCAAAAAATGATTCATTAATTCAAAAAGATGTTGTTTTTTTTGAAAGCCATATTTCAAAGGCCTAGACAGGAACGAGAGAGGAGCCGAGTGGGCCTGGATGAGGAGCAAGTGCAGGGAGGGACGAGAGCGGCCGCCAAGGTGCTTTGGAGTACATTTCAAGTTTTAGGTCACACTTGGGGAAGGGAGGGGGGCTCTTTTTGAGCCAGAACTTAATCAAATCTTATTTTTTCAAAGAATAATGCTGACTTGCTAATTTTCCTTACTGTATCGTTATTGTGTCGTCGCTAGGTGAAAATACGTAACATAAAGCGACCTAAAAAAAAAAAAAAGAAAATGTCATTACTCCACCACATTTTGAAAATTAGATAAAATGATAAAGAACACATAAGGGAGCAGAAAGATCTGTGCTCTTCCTCTCATAATTTGTAAGTAGGCTACGTATGTATTGTTGTGATTTTTATTCGCGAAATGAGAAAGAAAGTAGCCGCTTGTGATAGCATGAGTGAGGTCATCAAACCTTTTCACGATGATCAAAATGAATTTTTCGCAAATTCATCTTTTAAATGACAATGTCACATCCCACATCATTATTTTTTTGAAGAGAAAAAGAAAAGTTTCCCCGAATTGGTAAAAAAAAATAACACCTGAATCTTATTTTCTCAATGTTGTTATAGATTTTTTTTCGTGGAAAAGTTCACGAAAAATAAATGGTTAGGTTTTGAAGTTTCTGTATGTGTTTGTGTCTGTGTGTCTGTGTGTTTGTTTTGTTTCTGTATTGCATTATATTTATGTAAAACTAAAAAGATAAATATCACTTAATTTGGAGGTTGGAACGGATTGATTGCATTACCATTCATTGCAGTAGGAAATATTGCCTCGATTTATGAACATTTCAAGTTCCATACGGGCTTACGGACCCAATTTAGTTCCTAACTTGAGGTTCCACTCGATCTGTTACGATAAATCTGCCCGGTGGTCAAGGGTCAACTTATCGAGAACCTATCTAACTGAACAATGTGTCCATGGTGAGCACTTTGAGTGCCCAGTCTCCAGAAAAGCAGCATATAAATTTAATGCATTATTATTATTATTATTATAATAGAATAAAATATAAGCCAATTTGAATTTGATTCATTCTTCATTCCCAATATTGGACCCAAAAACATTCAAAGCAGTTGCTGTCATGGCATCGTCTCAATGTGCTAAAAATGCTTCTTGGTGTACTCACACTACTCTGAATGGCTCTCCTCCTCATTCACGGTTTTCTGTTGATAAAACCAGTTTCTATTTTTAGTATCTGTTTGACGGTTGTACCAGTAGTGAAACTATATAGATGGGTTTGCTTACCCTGGGTTTCGATTCTGAACGTTACAGGATTAGAGTCCATAGTCTCAACTTTGTTGTCTTGCTGACCCCAATCTCCTCTTGGATGAAATGTCGCTCCTTCCTGTGGAGATTTGAATACAGCGGAACCATTCAGTGGAAATGTGTCATTAATAAAACATCCTGTAGCATTGTATTGTTATGATATTAGCAGTTCATGTTGTGCTTTCTGGGTTAGGATGCGCTTTCTAAAAATCGTTCCACCTGTTGGGCGGATTGTTCAAACTCGCCGAGCGCTGCGTATTTATCCACATGAGCGGCGAACGGGCCCGCGACGCGATCGCGTGTCGGCCACTCCCACTCGAGTTGAATCTTTCATACGACCGCAGATGATGTGCTTAATTATAGATGGCAGGACAAGGCGGGATCCTTAGCCTCAATTAGACGGGGCCACGGGGTGAGTGACCTGCAGCACGACTGTCAGTGCCTATTACACACTACACATGGCCAGTGACAGCGAGGGGGTGGAGAGCAGGGGCCGGGTTACAAGGCCTTTGACTGTATTCTTTTCTCCACTGAGCTACACTCCACATCCAGTCGCACACAAATGCGGAAGAGCATATTTTCAACGATTGTTACCTGGGAGAATCAATTGCATTGATTGAGTAGGCGGGCCAACCATGTTGTAGCTTCCAGATAAGTTAAGTTAGCTGAGCTTCTATGTGTTCCTCTACTACTCGTGTCTTCTTTCTGTCACTCTGGTTTAGAGGTAAGATCGGGCCGCCCGAGCCCGACCCAACCCGACCAGAAATTTGGGTCGGGTCGGGCCTAAAATGATCAATCATTGCTTCGGATTCGGGTCGGATCGGGCTTCTCTCTCGCTGACTTTTTTTTTTGTTTGTTTTTTTTTGTTTCGAGACCGTGAATTGTTTTGGCTACGAGAGACCGTGGTTCGCAAAAAAACAGAAGTCGCCTCATCACAACACGTACTGTACTAAACTCTTGCAATGACAATTCTTAGAACTCCTTCCAGTCTCTGTTGAGTATCCACCCGTCAGTGTTCGTCTTTGTCTCTCTGCTTCTCTCAAAGTGCCGCGCTAGATTCTTAAGGACGTACTGCTGCTGTGGTTCACGGCCCAATTTTCAACCCGTCAAAATGACGGACGGCCTTAAATTTTCCCCGTCCACTCTTAAAAAAAAAATCCGTCAATGATGGGAAATTGTCGGTTAATGTAACCTCTTCAGAAACAGTCGGGTCGGGCTCGATTTTTTTTTAGGACCGATCTTAGCTCTATTCTGGTTGCCACGTGGCAACGTTCTACCAACAGATCAGTTTTGGTACTACAACCAAACGGAAGGTTTTGGGGTAGGAAACGTGATTGTCATTGGAGATGCGAGGGAAAGAGTCATTAGCTAACATTTCTAGTACATTCAAGTTTGCTAGTACGAAATATGATGTGGAAATATGTTGAGTCTCCTCCCACGTGCTTTAAACACTTTTAAATCTGTGAAAACAAACGTTTCGAAGCTTTCCTTACCACCTGTCATTCTCCTGTTGTAAAGAAATGGAAGACTATCTGTATAATATCACTTTGTCCAAATAAGAGCATGTTTGTTCCAAGCTATTTTGTCACTACCGGTTGTTAACTGTGAAACTGACGCAAGAGAGTTGAAATATAATACTTCAACACCAAATTGTTGGTTCAACCAAGCCATGTAGCTCCAACGAAAGTCTGCTTGCTTAATGCTAACAAATAATGAGAAATGCTATACTTAGACTAACAGAAATTAGCATGGTTTTACGGTCAATATAAACCTTCAAAAAAATGTCTTCTAATTCTTCTTATTCTTGTCAAATTTGTGATACCTCTTCCAGGAACCAGACCTCAGAGCTGCCCACCATGTTGCGGCACAACGTGCTACTACAACTCTAAATTTGGACTTGCTTGTCATCTGTAAACTTCGCAAACGATTGACCATGAAATCATAGCCGTACTCGAAAGTAGTGGTGACGTTGCAATTATGTCATTGGCGAATCAATCAACATATTCTTTTATGTACTTCTATACTCTACTTCTATACCTTTCCTGCTTCTGTCTGTTCGGTGTTATGGAGTCCCTAACAAGCAGCAACAATGTTTTTTTCTCACGGAGGACACACTGGGTGTTGTGTGTCCCTTTTTCCCAGGACCGTTCCAAGCAGGCAGGCTGTCTCCTCGGAACAAAACCCGGCAAATAGCCCTTAAATGTATCTTGTAATGATTCCGACTTAATGACTGCGGCTCGGGGTGGTGGATGGCGGCCTTTCTGCTCATCTCATAATGGTGCCACTTTACTCTATGATTTCAACTCAAGTGACATCACTTCAATGGGACATAGTAAAATGCATGTGGATGAGAATATATCACTTTCTTCATCCAGTCTGTTGTCCCACCTGTGCTAACTCACCTGTGTGAACACCCGGGTCAATACCCCCCCCCCCCCGCCCCCATGCCACCTCCTCTTCTCTCCTTTAGGAGCTGCTGATTAGGACATTAAAAATAAATGGGGCTCAGTTTAAGGGGGTTCGGTCGTATGGCGGTATATATTTCTGTGAATTTTTCTAATCCACCTCCCACCGCACCGCGGACTAGGCCCTTCCCCCTCCCCAGGTAGGCAGAATATGATAGCGCGGGTCTGTCACGGTAATAATTAGGCCTATTTTCCGGGAGGTCATCTTACAGGGACGCCGGACGGCTGTGGTTCGCACACTGGCAGCTCTGTGCTAAGCTCCCCAAACAAGCGACTGCCCCCCGAGGTCATGACGATACGCACGGAGCCACATGAACAATCACACAAATGAACATCATTATTTATTTTTTTTCATAACGTCCAATCGCTATTATTATCATCACAATTGTTGAAAGATTTTTTTTTTTTTATTGCCGTATTTAGTATCTGTACTGAAAACTGAAGAGTTGCTTAACATTTTTTTTTGTGAATATCACTGGCCTCCGGCGAAAACCTGATACCTTCCAAAATCATCAGCTTTCCGAGACAAAAAATGTTCAAACATTAAAAGTGCATCATCAAAGATGTCGGCCATTTTCAACACTTGTGATTGGTCGATAATTTGTAAGTACAGTGATCCCTCGCTCTAACGGGTTCACTTTCCGCGGTTTCACTGTTTCATGGATTTTTTTGGTGCAGTTTTTTAATGCTTTTAACCCTTTAAATCAGAACGCGTCGGCGGGGCCGTGTGTCAACATTACAGTATTTCCAAAAACTATGATAGTTATTTGTTGAAAACGTTTGTTTTTTTTGTAATTGGGCCTGAAAACAGGGTTTGGTCTTTGATTTCATTGTATATATAGTTAATTATTGTGTAATAACTGTAAAAAAATAATAAAGTTCACTACTTCACGGATTTCACTTATCACTGGTTCTTTTTAGAACGTAACCCCCGCAATAAACGAGGTTTGACTGTATAGCACACTCCCCTTGGACAAACCAATTGAATATATTTTTGATAAAATATTAAATTTACCAAATTTTGACATCCGAGTACATAGTTTCAGCTCGACGGCGGCGATATGAAGTAAAACAAAATGAAAAAGATGAACATTGGAAAAAGTATTAAAACGTTTACTCCCAGTACATCAATTACAGAGCAATATAAAACAACCAAGTGAACTAGTTTTTTGTGTTTTATGCAAGACCCATAATAAACAAATTAGTTGAAATAGATGAAATGAAGGATATTTTCCAACTATTGATGGGTTCAATTAGTTTTGTAATCATAAAATGTCATTTCAGTTAATTTCTTGGTTTTATTTCGTTCACCAAAAGGATTTTTTTTTTTTCTTCAGTTTGAGTTGTTTTGTTCATTTTCATGACTTAATAACTTGGCTAGGATGCTGGATGGAGCTGGGACAACCTGGCGCAAGCTCACCTATAGTTGACACTGGTTGCTAAGCAACCGAACCGGAAGTAGCCTGGGATCTTTTCCTTATACAGTCATGGCATAGGACATTAAAAACGTTTCCCTCCATTTTCTCAAAGCTGCCACATTGGATGCGTCCGAATCAAACGTTTCTAATTAGGATGCCAACGCCCACCTTGTGTGCCACCAGCTGCTGCAACTTTGCCTTGTTGCGCCACTTTAGCACAAAAACAGTGAATGGGTTGGTTGACCATGCGCTGTGCTGTGCTAAGTGCGATATGAAAAGGGCTTTGCGGTGTAGACCGGACATAAATAACACACACTTCAGGTGTCGTCGTCTCCCATTACCTCTAGCTGGGACCAGCTCACTGAATAGAAACACAGGACTCTCACTAATTACAGCAACTGACTTCAGCCTAATAGTGAGTTTGATTTTTTTTGGTTATTATAATTAGTTTTTGTTTGCTTCTATACGGTCTGTCTTAACATAAAACTTGTCCGTGGCGAAAAACAAACGGTTGACCAGCGTGTCTCCGTTCTCCTTGTAAGGTTCTAGCTAACATTAAACCACTGTTACCAAGGAGGATGAAGCCATCAAAAGGATCGTGTGCGAAGAATTCCAAACGGAGGATGCACGCCTGTTTGGAGATCAAGGCTTTAACTGTCAAAACTTTACAGCCGGCATCCAAATAAAAGCCTTTAAAGTGTGACGTAGGCGTGACAGAGTTTGGTTAGCGGCGCCGCGCCGTGCCAAGTCGCAGCGCAACGACATATTTTCGGCTTCATTCAAAAAATGGAGGGGTGTCGGGGAGTGTGGGGGTGGGGGGGGGCGGTGAAATGCTCGTTGGTTGGGTCAACAGCTGCAGGCTAGAATTAGAAATCAATTATTCAGCTTTCGACAAGCTCATTAAGTCTGTGAATAGGATTTTTTTTGAGTCTGCCTGCTCATTTCTCCTAGCTTGCAGTTTGTAATTAGTGGTGTTTTTTTTTTTTTAAACTGGAAACTTTGAAAAATCACCCCCCCCCAAAAAAACAGGAAGTAACCAACCGTTAATTTAAAACTTGCTGCCCCCACCCTGTGAGCTCTCTGACTGTGTGTGTACACATTTTGGAGACCACTAGGGTTGTTTGGACACTGTCTAATACCCGGAGTCATCAAGCTAAATTAGGCATTAATAATCCAAGAGGTGTAATCGTTGGAAATTAGGCATTAATAATCAAAGGAGGCCTGGAAATTATCCCGCAAGGCCGCAAATGAAGCCGCACTAATCAGCGGAAGGGTGGCTCAAGAAGACAAAAAAAAAAAAAAAAATGGGGGGGAAATGGAAGGAGGAGCGTGAGTTTTCTAGGGGAGGGCGGAGGAGGGGAGGCGTCCGCGTTTCCACGGAGACGAGCATCAATCAGCTGCATCAAAGTCCGCTTGCGTTTTCCTAAAACTGTTACAGTGCAGGATGGCTTATTAGCAAACGCTCCTCGTCCACGCGCGTACGCACGGTCTCCTCCCTCGCGCTCGCTTTCTCCCCTCTTCCTCTCCTCCTCCTCTCCACATTGTGTGTGTCTATCTGATCCCGTGGCCTTTTGTTGCGCTATGAAAGGCCCGATGCCACACTCATTATTTTCTCCTTTATCTCTCTCCCCACTGCTCTGATTAGAACAGTCGCCCCTGACAGACGCCCTCAGCTGCCTCCTATCCATTACATTCAGTGTGTGTGTGTGTGTGTGTGTGTGTGTGTGTGTGTGTGTGCGCGCGTGCAACACATGTGAAGCTTACCCACCTATATAAATCGTAAGTGTCCTCACAACACTAAAAGATGGCGGAGTGAAAACATGGCCGTTAATGGCCAGGATTAGATGCGCATGGGTCGATCTGTTTTTGCCGGTGCCAAAATGTACACTAGAAGCCCACACCACCATCTCATTTTGCTATAAAGAAAAAAAATACTAACAAAAACTTTTTTCATTTTCTATATCAGAATGACTTGACAGTCATAAATGAGTAAAATAAGATGTGAAGAAAAATCTGCGCTGTCAGGCCCCATCTTGTTATGCCTCAAATTGAACTTTGAAGAAACCACCACGCCAGAGGAAAAACAACCAATCACGGATGGACGGATACCGAGTCATGGCAAACGTTTGCTTGTTTCACCAACCTCTGGAAAAAGGAAAAAAAAAAATATCCATCCCTCATTTGCGAACGACTGGGCATAAGTCTTGCAGCTGAGGATTCAGAGGTGACGCAGAATTAGCAACATTTTTGCTCGACATGCAAGTCCATCACCTCTTTTTTTTTTTTTAATTGCACATTACAAAAAAAAAATGAATTTAATTTCAATTAGTGGTTTTGTGACACGCCATTATGAATAAGTCATGCTACTAACGTAGCCACCACGGCAGACATTTGCTTTTTTACACTGCACGTCACTGTCCTGTGCAAGCTAGTAAGAGACGTAGTTTTGTTTAGTGACTCGGGTCATGACGTGATTTTCCACTCAAATCTTTTCAGATGTTTTAAACCCGCAAATTACAGTTTTAGCAGTCGTACGTATGTACCAAGAAGTTTAACGCTATTTTAATAGCACATTTAACAACTACAAAACACTCGTATGTCATGACTGTGGCACATTTCATCAGTATGAGTCTCACGTATTTCACTTCAAAAACATACAAGTGAAAATACAGTCAAACCTCGGTTTTCGAACGTCTCTGTTATCGACCACATCGGTTTTCGACCAAAAATTTCGATTTTTTTATGCCTCGGATGACCCCGAATTTCGGTTCTCGAACAAACTGAGCGCACTTGAATGCACCATTTGACTCCTCTCGCCTTCCTTACACGAGGAAGTGACGCTTCCTCCTGTAGCGTTCCATTGTGCACAGACGTGTTCAATAAAGATTTTTTTTTTTTTAACAAAAGAGCGTGGTTTTGGTTTTCGAACAGCCTTCTGGATTATGGTCGATAACCGAGGTATGACTGTAGCTGTAAAGTGTACGTCGTTTTGGTTTTGGTTCTAGCTAACCTTTGGATAATCAAAGTCCTTTAAATTTTTGGTATTAGGAGAGAACCAACCTTCATAAATGGACCTCTGACTCATTGAAACAAATAGTTATGTCCCTTTAAGATTTATTTTGGAGTACCCCCGGTCTTATTTGCGTTTGGTGTCATCATACAGCCTTTCAAATGCTCTAATCTCAAATAAGCTGTTTATGGCTAAAGATGAATTTATGCGTAAATCAATGGCACAAGAAATACGGACAACACTTTTAAATGTTGACGGAACCATAAAAAAAATATATTATTTATTATATTCCCCTGTCGGGGCGAGTTCTCTGAATATGTGATTTGCTTTCCAATCCTATTATGGTGCACAAACCAAGCCGAAATGTGATGCAATTCACCTGTGAGTTAATGGAATATGGCTTTAAGAGGGAACTAATTATGCCCGTTTAGCAGGAATTGAATGGCCGTTCTTTGGAAGGCCTGATTCCCAATGTAAACATTAATGGCCTCCTTGATTAACATAAGAATAGTGTGTTATTGTGCTGCCGCCCATTGGATAAGTATCTGTGCTGAACCGCACACACCGAGTGGATGCCCTAATACACTTATTACCTGCCTTATCTGCCAAAGATGCCATTTCTGTTTAATTGTTTGACTAATTTGCGTAAAATTCATTTTCTAATTACAATTTCAAAGCAGAGGGCATTTTAAAGACGAGCTTTTTGTCCCTTCTCGTTCCGTCTCGCAGGTCTATCTTTGGAACTTCTCGATAAATCAAATGCAACAGAAAGGGAGCAAAAGGGGAAGCAAGATGGCGGCGGAGGAGGACACAGGAAATAAGGTGAGGTGTTAAATGGCGACGTGGCGAGCTAAAGGGCATGTGGAAGGATGGCGGGCTTTGACTTGGGGGCCCTCCCGGGGATGATGACCTTCTTTCGCATTCTGCTAACTTTGACAACTGACAACGGTCCCAGCCTGCCTTCTACCGTGCACACACATTGAAGTCCCGCGCTATCCTTAAAGGCCAAAACTGGCGCTACTGTTGTTAGCGAAGCTTCGCTTCAAGAGGAACGTTCCGCTCGTGGCGCAATTTGGAAAGTTTTAGGGTCAAATCTGCAAACAAAGTGAAAGATCTTGGATTCGCTTGAAATGTGTTTTCCTTTTTCTTTGACATTTTTTTTTTAACAGATGTACACCTCTGAAATCCAGCCATCAAATGACAGCATCTCCTCGCAAACGCCTTGCTGTTACCACTCTTTTACGTGTGCGTCTTCAAAGCGTGAGTAATTTTACTTTACCTGACTCCCTCCCCTTTATTTCTTGCATGTTCCTTCAGAATGAGAAAAAGAATGTGAAAGTGGGATGCCATTTTGACATTCTGCCTACCCTAAAGTGCCCTCGGGCTCGCAGTGCCACGACGCACCTGTTTTTCTGGATTTGGTGGTACAGTCAAACCTCGGTTTTCGAACGTCCCGGTTCTCGACCAATTCGGTTTTCGACCAAAAATGTCGAGTTTTTTTATGCCTCGGATGACGAACAAATTTCGGTTCTCGAACAAACTGAGCGCACTTCAATGCACCATTTGACTCCTCTCGCCTTCCTTACACGAGGAAGTGACGCTTCCTCGGGTAGCGTTCCATTTTGCACAGACGTGTTCAATAAAGATTTTTTTTTTAACAAAAGAGCGTGGTTTTGGTTTTCGATTATAATCCGTTCCAGAAGGCTGTTCGAAAACCAAAATTGTTCAAAAACCGAAACCACGCTCTTTTTAAAATAAAAATGTTTACTGAACACGTCTGCTCACAATGGAAAGCAACACGAGGAAGCGTCACTTCCTCGTCTACCCGAGGAAGCGTCACTTCCTCATGTAAGGAAGGCGAGAGGAGTCAAACAGTGCATTCAAGTGCGCTCAGTTTGTTCGAGAACCGAAATTTGTTCGCCATCCGAGGCATAAAAAACTCGAAATTTTTGGTCAAAAACCAAATTGGTCGAGAACCGAGACGTTCGAAAACCGAGGTTTGACTGTATTTGAACTTTTTATATCCACTGTTTATTCGCTTCTTGCAACGTAGAAAAAAAAAGCAGACGTGTTTTCTGGACAGAATGGGCTGCATGGTGTCTAAGTGGTTAATTTGTTAACTCGGCTCAACCTCGCTGTCTGGAATCTCATAACCCCATTTTACCCTCCCAGTCCCCCGCCCCCGAATCTATGGATCCTGATAAACATGAGAGCTTTTCTTTTTTTTTTTTTTTTTCCCCTGGCAGCGTCAGAGTAAAGAGTGTGCACTAATGGGCTCTGACCTTGTCTGACTGTTGTTCTTAAAAGTGGACTCAAAATGCTTCACCCGTTTTCCCTTGCTCGACCCATCTTCACAACTCTCTCCTCCATACATTCATTCTTTCACTTGAAAAGACTCCCGCCTTCCTTCCTCCTCCTCCTCCTCCTCCGGTGCTGCTTGCTGGGCTTTGGCCTGATAGCCATTAGTGTTACACCCTATTACATCAGTAATGACTTACTGTGAGCTCTAATTAGAGATGTGTTAGTGAACTGTCTTGCACGCCTATCCTCCTCAGCTGCCTCCCCATCACCGTGGAGAAGCTATTAGCACCTACTAGTTACTGTTCCTGTCTGTTATGGACCAATTGGGAGAAGGAGTGCTATATGGCTAATTGATAAGTAGAGATGCTCCATCAAATCTTGGCTCTAATTGTGTGGTTGGATGTGGAGCTAGCACGCTCATGTATTTAAAAAAAAAAAAAGAAATGTCTGCCTTCCGCAAGCAAAACAAAAATGACCTTACTCACCTTTTTGCTGGCATGATGCGTTGTAGGAAGTGTTCTCTTTTTAACATTTAAGGCCCTATTTTTTGTGCCCTAAGTACGGTCTAACTGTGTGCATGGGTGGCATTTTACGGCTGTTTGAGGCTTCTGCCACTTTTGGGATCGAGTGTGATGTCGCAAAACCTGAGGACTGTACTGATCTCTGAGGCCGCTTGTTGTAACCCGTAAAACCGCAAATGTAGAGAAAGTTTGCTTGTTTGTTTTTGTTTTTTCTTTCAAATTTGAACGCAAGTCTGTTCAAGTCACAAAACGTGCGCGCCTCGATTTAATTTTAACGACCCTTGTTGAGGCTGCTGCAACTTTTCGAATATAAAATGTGATGTCGCGACAAAGGTTGGGAAGGATCTCTGACATCTCCTGTAGCACATCAAACTGCAATTTCAGAGGTATATTTACTCCCGCATTCCACTCCAGAGGATGTGTCATGTATCGAACCTTACCTTTTTGATGAATACCCATTTTGTTGAGGTTTTCTTTTCAACCTGCTCTTGTGGGCTCTCACTGTGATGCTTGTGTCATGTAACTTCCTGTGTATCTTCTTCATGCCCCTTGTTGAGATGGCCCCTTCCTTTGGAATCGGCGCCGCGAAAAAAGTACAAACGCATCCGGCGAATCCTTTGATTCTCACCGAGCATAGGTCCCCCATGTGAACTGATTTTGAAGGGCTATTTTTCCTAGAAAATTCCATGTGAGTGTCACATTGAGGCAGAGCTCCAGATTGCCCGTCAATGGTAACATATTGCTCCTCTAAATTTGACACCCCGCAAGTCTATTTTATGATTGACTCGTGCATTGACGGGTAAATTTGCCAAGAAAAAAATGTTTGTTATTTAGAATGCATCCTGAAAATGAATGGAAATGTGAATATTTCGTATGTCGGTTGACATAAAAAAAAAAATTCAGTCTAGGGGCCAAAAAAAAAATCCAATATGGCAGAATTGAAGCAATTCTACACCAAAAAAAAGAGTTGGCTAAAATTCCTCCACAACGATGTGAATGACTCATCGCCAATTATCGCAAATGCTTGATTTCAGTTATTGCTGCCCATTATTTGGTTCAGCGGGCAATTACATTTTTACATAGAGACATGTAGGTGTGGATTTTGTTTGTGTGTGTGTGTGTGTGTGTGTGTGTGTGTGTGTGTGTGTGTGTGTGTGTGCTGTGTGCGTGTGTGTGTGTGTGTGTCTAATAAATTAAATTGGCATTTACAAACTGCATTTGTATTTCCAAAAGGCGTGTCCCTTCTAATA